>CM053265.1:2478897-2525990 GCA_028583415.1 Protea cynaroides
ATTGTTGATTTCAATATCAATGACTTTCCAAAATATGTGAACAAAAAGGGTCAGGCAAAAACTGTGATGAGTCATTTTATATAGGAGAATGCAAAATCTATAAATTCGTTGCATCGCATGGAGAAGAAAAATCGACCAAGGACCAAAAGAAAAAAAGAGATTTTAAAAGGATGATTTTGTTGATACTTTTTGCAGTAAGATGTTGCAGCACTTTCATAGGACCCATAAGCAATATAGGATCTTGTAAGACCCCATTTTTGGCATCTTGCAATGAGGAGTTGGCCCTAATTGGATATGAAAAATAAGATAGAGAGGTGACAGAACAATACTCAAGGTTATTTTTGCTTCAGCTTTGGAACGTTGGCCAATATACAGCAAGGTAACTAAACTGTTGTGGCAGATTTTTCTCTTAGAGGCAAATTAGAAATATTAATTGGGATCGAGATTCAGTGGGGAGAGACCCCTCCTTTCTGAGGGGTATGTTGTTGCTGGATTTGTACCACACACTTGAGAGCTAGTGGCAAGGCACCATCATAATCTTAGTTGTTGTTTTGTCATTGCTAGCAAATGGTATATGATGTATATTGAAATGGTTCTTCCTGGTGTTCCATAATTAATGGTTTCTGTACTTGTAAGTGCTTTTAGGCCAGGCTGGGTTCTGCAAAATACACAGTTAATTTTTTTTCTCAGACAAGAAAATTGACTTGAAACAGATCAAGAACGCCAGGGAAATTCCAACCCATTCAATGTCATCATCAACATCATTGTACATCCTTCCACTTTTGTGTCAAGAGTGTAACGTCTATAGGAATTCATTCTGTGTTTTCTCATTGCCTTAGCAATTCTCTTTCAAGATCAAATGGAAAACAGAAAGGAAAGTGCTTTAGAAAGATGCATTCTGCCCAGAAATAACTCATTTTAGCTAACATCTCTTGTGTCAGAATAAGAAAGAAGAAAATAAAATTAGCAAACGAAAGCACCATGAGCCTTGTTATTTCTGTGAACTGACCAGCGGACTGTATTAGTTTGAGCACTTATTTTAGTGCCTCGTCATTTTCTCCTTCTTGGACTGCCGATAACTCTTCCTACGCTTTCTTCATCTTCATCATCATCATTTTCTCTAAGATTGTTGACTTTTTTCTTGTACTTCAACCACCAGCTGTTCCTTCTTATTCCGGATGAATTCGATGAGACTTTGGAGGGTGATATCCACGTCATCACTCTTCATCA
The DNA here is from genome assembly GCA_028583415.1 of Protea cynaroides. NCBI lineage: Eukaryota > Viridiplantae > Streptophyta > Magnoliopsida > Proteales > Proteaceae > Protea > Protea cynaroides. Next base: position 2,480,128 of record CM053265.1, read on the forward strand.
GCTGCTCTGCCACTTCAGCAGGGATTACCTCCACCTTCTCTATCAACCCTTCGATATCTTTGAAAAGCGGATGGTCACAGATACCAAGGTAATTAGAAGCCAGGAGCTTAAAACCAGGAGGTGTACAGTACGACATGTGGATATGCATGTCCATTCGACCCGGTCGCAACAAGGCTGGATGGAGCCGTTCCTTGTGATTGGTTGTAAACACGATGATCCGTTCGTTTCCGCAACTCCACCATAGACCGTCAATCAAGTTTAGTAGACCAGATAAGGTTAACTGTACATGCATCTATACATTCCGTACATTTAGAATATTAGAATGAATCGATACGATTAGAATCAAATGAAAGAAGGACCCACCACTTTAAGGATCTCAATCCAACGGTTTCTTGTAAAATTCATAACCAAACTAATAATAAGCCGATAATGAACCCAAAAAACCCATTAAAACATTATTTTAATAAATAAATATATCGTTGAAAACATTCCTTTAACAAATGGTCTTTAAGGAGGATTCAAATAGTCTCATATCAGGGTTCGGCAAGAGACTTGGCTGCATCCAATGAATGTCCGATACGTGAGCGTCAGCTGAATTCAAACCATCTAGTCATTTGATAGGGTGAAACGCAGAGGGGTGTCGGCTTATGCGCCAGCACTAGCTGGACAGCTTGGATGCATCCAATGCCCACTTGTCAAGCATCGGCTGGATACAGCCGAGTTTCTTGCCGAACCTCTAGCAAGAGACGATTTGAATCCCTTTAAGAACCAGGCAAACTAATATTTATATTAAAATAAAAAAATAATAAATTATTTAAAAAAAAAAAAAAAACAAAGTAAACAGACACACAAGGTTTCTAGGCTAAATTAAAAGGAATGAGTGTAACTGACCTGGTTCCTGGTGATCCACTTCTAAATTTCTGATCTTGTAGTTCAACATTGCAATCAATTGTTGGGTTTGGTGTCTTGTATTTTGTGGGATCTATGCAATTATAAGGGTAGTACTTGTATTAAAGTATGAGTTTATTACATGTACGGGATAAACTTGTAATTGTGGGGGATTAGGGTTTCTAGATTTACCTATATATAGTTTCTGTATGAAAAAACTGGTAAGGTACATGGGGCGGATCGGAAGAGAATTCCCTCGGGATTAGGAGCAGGAACCCTGTAAGGTTAACATATGAGATATGTTTTTCAGGTAGAGAGCTGTAAAAGTTTATTGAGAATAAAGAATTTCTCTTTTTTCTGATGGACGTAGGCATCCCATGATAGGATGGTTCACCACGTTAATTCTTTATATTTTCTTCTTGTTTGCATTTCTCAATCCTAACCAATGATATCAAAGCCAGATTCAGTAGATCGATCAGTGATCTATGAGAAGGAGGGAAGAGCATAGAAAATATGAAGAAGAAGAAGAAAATTTTTTTTTTTTTTTTTTTGAGACCGCAACAATAAAATAAATAAATAAATAAATAAAAGAAGGTGGTGTGAGTTTTTGTTTTATTTATGTCTGAGATTTTTTTTTATTATTGTAATCATTCTTATATATAATCATTACAAGAGAATTTGAAAAGAAAAAGAAAACAGTTGAATTTTTTTTGGTAATGCAAGTAACCATTACCAGAAAAAAAATTGAAAAAAAAAAAAAGAAGAGATGAATAGAGTGCTAAGCAGAGGGAGAGGGATATTTCGGTTCTTGACGAGGGCACCAGGTGAGACTAGACAGGCGTCGACAATTGTTTTTTATGGAGTCGATAGAGATGCTACTATGGATGTCTCGAAGACCCTTGCAAGGGTTGATGCGACTTTGCCACAATTTTCAATGGACCTCGGTGAGGGACCAAGCCAAAGGGATGGAAACAGGGGATTTTATGTAGGTCTGAGATCTCATGTGATGGGACTTTCCCGATTGGAACCAAGGGTTGCTCCACTTGTGGGATATTGGCATGATGGATGACCTATTGTCTGACAACTTTGGTTTTGCAGAAAGAGGAGCAAAGCTTGTTGTGGTTGGAACTTCGTTGGGTTCTGGGTCATCGACGGATGTAGTTGGGAGTCTTGTAGATCGACGAGTACAGCAGTGGATTGTTTCAGACTTGTTTCAGATCTAGTTAGGATTTGTCCGGTGAAGGCTGAGAAGACGCCGTTCGGAGGAGGTGGTCATGATTCTTGGGGTCTTGTGAATCAAGTTTTGCATGCGTCAGATCCATTATTGCATGTGGGAGTTAGAGTGGGTTTAGCAGTGCCGATCTACTATGGTGGTAAACATTCTCTAGGGGCTTCTGGTGCAATGGCTATGAGGACAATGGTTCGAGGATCTGGTCGGATTGGGGAGGTTTTCCTTGGGATTCGACGGCGGGTTTGAATCTTGGCACGGTGAGCATAATGGCCAGTTTATGCCACACTACGGGGTAAAGGATGACTGGTGGGCTAGGACAAGGAGTCGGATCTCTAGATTTGCATTGGAGGTGCAGAGGTGAGAGGCTCAGGTTCCAGGTACAATTGGAGTTGCAGAGGGCTGGAATAAGGAGTTAAATCTCAAGGTCTGCATTAGAGGTGCAGAGGTGAGAGGCTCGGGTTCCAGATGCAACTGGAGTTGTAAGAAAACTATGTGTGACAGTGATCTTTCCGGTGATGCTGCAGCAGTGGGAGAGATGGAGTCACTTCACGTCATGCTGCGGTGAGCTGTACCGACACTCGGCCGGAGTGTGGGCTATGCCGGTTTGGGTGTAGCGGTTTAGCAGAGACAAGTTTACAGAATCAACATCAATGGGTTCTTCATCAAGGTGGTTTGCAGAATCCAAGCCAGATAGAGATTTGTTAAGTTTGGTGTCTTGAATTCTGTGGGGTCCACGCAATTATAAGAGTAGTACTTGTATTAGGGTATGAGTCTATTATATGTACAAGTATACTTGTAATTGTAGGTGATTAGGGTTTCTAGATTTGCCTATATATAGTCTCTATGTGGAAAAACCTAGATAAGGCTGTAAGGGCTGTTAGAGGATTCTCTTCTCACAGTGGAAAGTTGGAATGTTGTAAGGCTGACAAATGAGATATACCTGTCAGGTAGAGAGTTGTAGAAGTTTCTTGGGAATAAAGAATTTCTCTTTTCTCTGGTGGACGTAGGTATCCCACGATAAGGTGTTGAACCATATTAATTTTTTGTGTTTTCTTCTTGTTGGCATCTCCCGATCCTAACATCAATGTCCACGATCACAAGTATTGATCGATTTTCAGTAGAGACCAACAAACAGCCCAGGAAGTTTTGAATTGCTGTGGATCCTGCTAAGCTCCAAGTCATAGATATTGAAATTGAGGTAATTAGCCATGGCGGCTATCAAGCTCGATTTGCCAGTACCAGGAGGACCATACAAAAGATACCCACGTTTCCAAGCTTTCCCAACTTTCTTATAAAACTCCCCCTTCTGTTCACAAACCTATCCAAATCCTCAGTCCATGCTTTCTTCGGCTCCGGATATATTGCCAATTTGTTGAATGTCGCCGGATGCTCCAGGCTGATTGCTGTCCATGCACCTCCTTCATCGAATCCTCCATAGAAAAGGTTATTCGAATAGAGCTTCACAGCCTTGTTTCTTCTTTCAGCACCTTTGATTTGGTTAGAACAAAAGGTAAGTAAGACTCCAAGACCATATCTCTATGTTTCATACGAAAATTCAGCTCAAACGATCTACGCATTCCTTCAATTTGTTCTTGTTTCCTCCCGATGCAATTGAGTTTCCATTTGAGCTCAACACCGTGGAAGACATCGATGATCTCTTGATCCCTCTCGATGCCGACCCAGAGGTTCTTGTCTCGTCGAGTCTTGCTTACTCTGATTTTCCCCACGCAGGATGATATCTTAGAGCGTAAGTAAATTTCCGCAGCCTCAAAGACTTCGTTGTCGAACCCATTGTCGTATTCCCCGATGATGACAGTGAACAGGCCGTGAGAAGAGGAGAGACGATTGAAAAGGTTTTGGAGGCGGGCAATGATAAATCCATGGAGTTGGTATGGAAAGAACTCATTAACCATTTGCGAACCAGCACCGCTGAGGCTGCAACAGAGGCATAGGTCGAGAGGGTGGTGGACATGGAAGGAATGTTACTTAGATCAAACATCTTTTGTGGGATTTTGGGATTTTGGGATTTCTGAAGAATCAAACTTGTTCGGTAATGTTGGGTAGACGATTCATCCAAGTTTCAGGTGTCGGGACCGCAGCCTCTCCTTCTAAACTTCTGGGAGGAAAGGATTTGGATACACGTGACTATATATCTTTAAGTCGAATCACCTTTAGTTACCTAATATAACTCTGTTTAGTTCTATTTTTTTCTCCCATTACTTTTTATTAATATGATAAATTAATTAATTTGATTCTTTTTTTTTAATTTTTACTTTTTTTATTCATTACTTTCTATTTTAATGTTGAGTGAACTAATTGGTAAGATTTTGGTTGAAAAATAAATCTTTCTTAATCAAAAATCATATTTGAATTGGTAAATAATCTCTCATGATTTTTTGTTGTTTTTTTTTTTTTAAGTTGTTTTTTTATTGATTCAACTGAAAGAAATTAAAAAAAAATCGGTATTTTCTTTTATTTATCTTTTATCTCTTCCCCACTTGTAAGCCCAAGATAGATCTCATAGTTCTGTCTTTATGGGTAATAGAAGTATCTATTGAACTGAGGAAAGAACCACAAATTATGGAGTACCAGTGATCTATGTGGATCTACATCTGAGTGGTGTTGTTTTACAGGCTCAAGAATCCATTTCAAGAGATAAGAGTGGTATAAGGATTCTTTGTAGTAACTGCCACTGGCAATGAAGATCCCAACAGCTTATAATACATGGGCAGTCACTATGGTGGATCCTGGTCCATAAAGGTGATCATGCTGTTATTATTGGTATGCTCTCATCTGCTTTCCCCACACCACCAACCCCTAAAAAAATAACAAAAAATATCTTGGCGCTGCAGACATGCTGGCAACTGCAAGCTCCAGGCCAACTAAATAGTGCAATAGCCCATTAATATTTCAGCCAAGATAAAAAAAAACCAAAATAGAAACCATGTCCTGTTTCAACCAAGGTTCAAATATATTGAATCCAATATGGAACCAGTCTTATCAAAATTGGTTCTTATTTGATCAGAACCCTAAAATTGGCTTGGGGATCTTGTTACAAGAGGTAACAATTGTCATCAATTTCTGTTATTTTACTGAGACAACAATGACCAAAAATGAAGAATAAGCATAAATAAAGGGCGATTCAAAAGAAGGTTGTGGCTACAATCAGGCCATTCACCGGATCCAAATCGATTCCTCAAACCATGGTTTGAAGGAAGTAAGATGCAGTAATGAGTGCATGACATATTTGCATTTTCTTTTTTTGGTGGGGGGGGGGCCGCGGGGGAGTTGGTCGTCAATCTGCAGTAGTCCAGTTCAAATGCAATGGAAAAAAAAAGAGGTTTTATTCCACGTGGCTTCCAGAAGTAGCCGAAACAATGATTAAGTTTAAGCATGGCAGGCATGACAAGATAAAAATTAACCAGACCAAGATACAAATTTTACATTCCAAAAAAATTGAAGCTTTTCAATGGCCTCACGATCATGGTTGAGCTATGCCCTTTTTTACTAGCATATCGTACACTCTATCCACTTTGCTTGGTTCAACCTTAAAGAAACGATGCGCTTCAGATTTCCTGCTGATATTTCCATTTAAAATCTCCACTGAAATGGTCTGCAGCATACTAAGATAATGAGGAGGGAGTAACTTCAACTCTCGGCAAAGCTGTTGTTCCTGCCAAATAACAGAATCAATCAAGTCAAAATCTCACATTATGCGAGTATTCCACCTCCCCCACCTCACCAAAAAAAAAATGTGGGGGAAAGGGGGGGGATGAACTTCACATTATGTTGGAAATGAGCAAATGGTATCAAAACAGAAACTCTTAAATTGTCTACTAACCCCCTCATAAAACAAATAAAAAAACCCACATTAAGATTTGGGAGAGGGTTCTCCGAGCCACCAGGGGGGAGGAGCCAGCCAATGGGGAGCGTGGGGCACTGTTTGTCAATAATAGGCAAAAAGAGAGAGAGCCCTGGTGTAGCCTACGGTGCTTGCTCAGAGACATTTTTCCCTTGGTTTTGATGAGATAACCATGACCACCATTTTGGTCCGGATCAGTCCAATCAGAAAAGGGCTTCCTATTTTGTCCTATGACTTTTCCAGACTAGCTGCCAACTGAATGGTCTGCTTTTGCATTCAACAATGAGAACAAGAGAGCAGATACCCCCCAACCAAACAATTTAGTGTCCGCAATTAGGTATCCACTTACAATTCAAGAAAAATATCAAATCCCAGGATATATTTGGTTTTTCTCTTGTAAATAAAGATTAGACTCAAAACACATCAAGATTGAAACTAAGTGCATACTTACAGTTTCAGACAGTAGCTCTGCACCAGGATACCCTGTAACATCCCAATCATCCAGGAAGCATATAGTATCCTGTTTCACAGTTATAGAAGATGAATCTTCGCCACTTGAATCCAAACCCACGGAGCCCTTTACACCACCCCGAGGGCTGCCATCAGGTTCTCCTTTGGGGCGATTTATTCTCTGAAGTACTTTACCACTTGGACCAGACTGACTGCTTTCCTTAACCCTATGGGCATTTTCTTCAGCTTCCTTCTTCCTTTTCTGTTCAATATATCTGTAAGCATCGGCTGAAAGTCGGCAGCCAGCAGCTCGGGCTTCCTGCATGATTATTTGAATATGAGCAGAAAAGAGGCAACTCACAAAAATAAACCTGAAGTTGAATAAAGTGAGCCCCATGATGTTAATTAGGAAAAAAAGAAAGAATAGAAAACGATTATGCCACAGGATGGTCTACCACATTTACCATATATGAAAATGATTATTGTTTTCAATGCCCCATGTAGGCATGCTATGAATAATCTTTATATTATAAAGATCTTATTTATGCGCATCAATATCACAAGCACCATGGAGATCTTCCTGTGTGTTATACAACTCAACTCAATATCAGCCTTATCCCAACTAATTGGGGTCAGCTACATTGATATTTTCCCTCAAATCAGTTCTATTCAAAGCTATATTTCTTGTACTTGTTACTAATCCTACCTATGCATGTCTTTCCTCACCACTTCTCCTAGAGTAAATTTAGGTCTACTCTTGGTTCTTTTAGCTCCTTCAATATGAATCAAATTCACTCTTTTGTACTGGAGCATTCAAAGGCCTCTGTTGCACGTCCATGCTACTTTATATGACTTTCTCGCAACTTATTAGGTATCAAAGGTACTCCTTAATTAGCTCTAATTTGTTCATTCCTTATTTCATCTTTTCTAGTTTTGCCACTCATCCATCTCAACGTCCACATTTCAGCTACCGCTTCTCTCTCTCATAATTTCATTGTATGACCCATATGTTTTATTCCTCGTAGTAATAATAGCTTTGAATATCACCCTTACTTTTATAAATATTATCCTTCATTCATCCAGCATTTTTTCTAGTGCTCGTAATTTTATTAAACAATTTAGTTAACCAAGTTATTCCACTAATTCCCAAGTTCTTCCACACCTTTATTGGGATATATTTGGGCCTACTACTTAACCTATTTTTATGGAATATATCTAAGATTTGTCATTTCTTGAGTTTCAACTTATCCTAAAAACTCGAGCGGTTCAATAAGGGCAACAACAATGTATATTAACACTTCCCCCCGCATGTGCAGGCCTGTACACACACGGCCATGCACATGACACACTCTTAAGTGGAAACATCATTATGTGGTGCACGCACGCTGAAACATCATCATGTGGTGCACTCACGCAAAGAAAATGTTGGGGAACCCTGTTGCACTTCCCAGGGATGGAACACTCAACCTCCTGGCTCTGATACCATGTTACGACTACTTATCCTAAAAGCTCGAGCTGTTAAGTAAGGGCAACAACAAAGTATATCAACATCTTGATGGTTATTACAACCTTTTAAAACATTATTACTTGTATTTTTTCAATTAGTAAGTTGTAGAAATAGTTTTTCATCTCTCTTTAATCTCCTCACCCATCACTTATTAATAAATTATCATCGTTACTTTTAATGCATCTCATATGATTGACATCTCCACTATTCCTTTCCCTCACTTTAGCTCTTTATAGATATCTTTTCCCCTCTCCTTTGTGCCTAAATTGTTATAGAGATCTTTTTCTTTAGTCTTCGCTTTCCCCACTATCTTCTTAGCTTGATTCCAACAAATTTATACCTTTTCAAATCCTCCTCATCCTTAGTCCTTTGCTAAATTTTAAAACTAGATTTCTAAACTTTAATGGTTGCTTGAACTTCATCATCCCACCACCAAGTTTTCCTAGATAAATGCCACTTTCTTTTAAATTTTCCTAGAACTTCCATGTGTTACTAATTTAGAGCAAATGTCTTCAAGTTTCCTCCTTTTAAGTTCTACCATCTTGGCATCTTCAATTTCCTATAATTCAGCATTTTAAAACTAATCTATGACAATTAATTTATGTTGCATGGTTAAGCTCTCCCCTGCTATTATTTAACACTTTTGAAGGTTATTAAATGCTCTCTCTTTTCAAAGCATGTGTTTACTATTGATAAATCATTAAGTCAAAGAAAATTGTAAAACTAAAGTCCCCCAGCTCCCCTCACTCTTATCTCCACAAGCATATCCCCCATGAATTCTTTCATAACCTCTATTATCTCTTCCAACATGTCCATTTAGATTTCCCCCTATAATAACCTTCTCTTTCATAATTCCTTGAACTAACCTATCCATGTGTTCCCAAAATTGCTTATTAGTATTTCCTCTCATTGATTAAGAATGAGTAGGCACTAAGTATATTGATTACTGTAGTCACCTAATTTTGTCACTCCAGGGCAGTAATGATTTTTTGAGAGGCGGGAAACTCGATGCTCCCCTCTTGGAGAAATTTCAACTTATGGAAAGGAAATACCAAATTAGCCCCGCAAGTTTTTATTGGCGTAATGACTTTCTAATCCAACCTAAATAGTGAGGATAAATACTTTTTATCAGGAAAAACCGAGAATGAAACAATGGTGTGAGAACGGCTCAAATCGATCACCTATTCCCCCCCCCCCAACATATTACCAAGTGAACATTCCCGCTTATTGCACTTTTTCAGCAAAGTTTCCGGCCAAAGCCACGCTCAATTCCCACATCACTAGATAGTGCAAGGAAAACGTTTTCCAAAAGGTATTGAACGTCGAAATTGGACATCATAGTTGTCAAGGCGACAAGGTGATCCAAGACATTCGAGGCCATCCTGAGCGCCTAGGTGCCGGCCTAGGAAACGTTCCCAGTGTTTTTTTTTTATTTCTAAAATATTATTGCTATATTAATGTTTATATATATGCAACATTCTACACAAATAATCAACATTTAAGACATAACTTAATTAACATGAGAAAACCAACAAGGCAACAAATAATGAGTTAAATAGGTAACACGTATTTATGACTAACATTTGCGTACTTCTAACAAATTTAACCGGAGCGTAACTCCATTAATATAGTTCAGATTCAAGCAATCTCAAATTCGTTGAAAAGCTAGCATAATCAGCTTTCTAAAAAATCCTAGATTACTTGAATCCGAGTTATAATAAAAGAGTTACACTCCGGTCAAACCTTGTTCGGAGTACGCGAATGCTGTTTAAAGTCATCTAAATGTAAATTATTTTTTGGGTATCAAAGCAAAAGATTATTTTGATGCGCTCTTGGTTTTTAATGATGCTTTACTATAATAAGATTTATAGAATTTTTATATTTGGAAAAAATCCTAGCATTTGAAAGTTGAAAATCGCCCCCGCACTTAAAAATACAGTTTTTGTTCTTGAACTGGAGGGTTGACTTTTTATTCTTTTGGAATTTGAATTTTAAACTATTTTTATTGAATTCAAATGAGGGAGTATTTGCTTATTTATGAATAATATCTTAAGTAATATTATTCATAAATAAGTAATATTATTCATAAATAAGTACTGCCTGATAAGTATTGTTCCTAAAAGCAAAAAAAGACACATTGAAAACAAGGCGATCGTCAAGGGTAATAAGGCTCCAAGGCGCCCAGGCTCACAAAATCCGCCCGGACGCCTAGGCAACGCCTAGGCGACGCCTTGACACCTATGTCGGACATGCAGATCAAAAGTTACTACTATCAAACGAAAGATTCCAAAGCAAACCATCCGGGAGGACCAAATCAGCCTGGCCCCTATGGATCCACACCCGGCATTTTTGGAATAGACCAACATTGGACAGCTGAAACTTTCCCTTTATGAACTCCTAATATAATAACCCCTTGCCAAAAGGAAGATCCGAAAATTGAAGAAATAATCTAGAAATTAAGAAATCCCTTAATAGAAATATTTTAGAAATTCCAAAGAGTCCTTCCATAAGTTGAAGAGAGTAGACTTCCCTTGAGCCAGGAAGCCTAATAAATTTGCAGGTTAGCGTTTTGGAGCAAAGGGGAACACCCCTCGAGACCTTATCCAAGATCAACCTCATGTAACACTTTTCCCCATAGATTACCATGTCCTACCATATCAAGGCGTATCAAACTATCGATCAATACATATCAGTTATCGACCTTGGTCGACATGATACACCCCTATAGCGTGTATTTTTTTTCCAAAATGTATCAGTTCGTATGGAAATCAAGAAATCCCTCAATAGGAGATATTTTAGAAATTCCAAAAAAGTCCCTTCGTAAGTTGAAATTTTTCTAGAGTAGGCTTCCCTTGAGCCGGGAGGCCTAATAAGTTTGCAGGTTTGTGTTTTGGAGCAAAAGGGAACACCGCTCCAGACCTTATTCTAGGTCGAACTCATGTATCACTTCTCCCCATGGATTACCATGTTGTACCATATCAGGGCGTATCGATCGATACATATCAATTATCTACCTTGGTCGACATGATACACCCCAATACATATATATTTTTTTCAAAAATGTATCGGTTCGTATCGACCAGTATCGAACTGATACAAGTTAATACTGGTCAGTAGACCCTACTTAAAGTCGATACTCTTTTTTTTCCTATTTCTTATTTGCTGAAAGCCTGAAAGCCACGAATTGAACTGAGGACTTCTTCCTTGCAACAAATTTTTTTTTTTTTTTGTGGGGGGAAGAAAGGGGGGGGGTTATGCTTTAAAATTGTATTTTGCATGTTAGCTAAGCATTCACATGCGTATCCTGCCCATGTCCTAGCATATCCATAATACATTACAATATGTCTCTTAAAATCACCTGACCGATGCATGCTACTTCAATCCTTGCTTCTCCTTTTTTTTAGTTAATTAGTTAGTTATTTGGTTAATTAGTTAGGTAGTTGGATAATTTAGCATGTAGATAAGCATGATCAAGGATAGTTGATTAGCTAAGCAAATGTGGCCTTGTAAACAGAAAACCCTAAAAATTTTCTCCCCCAGCGGGGGGGGGAGGGGTTGGTTCACCCAAAGCCCGAAGGAGCAGCCCACTACACTTCGCCCCAAGTGACAAAATACAAGATTGTCTCCTTCCTTAACAATAGGGTCAATATGTAGCTCTCCTTATTTTTCGATAGAGCATATTAGTAATCTGACATAGAAATGTATATAGAGTATGATATATTTTCTAGGGATAATGCTCAAATTTAACGCCTAAAAGAAAGACTGGCTTTTGCCGAGCAAAAAGGATGCCTAACAGTAACCTAACCCTTACCAAACCTCTGATTAGACCATGAGTGTGGAGTTCACTGCTCTTCCACATAAGGGAACGAGCTATCTACATGTCCTAGGCTCTTACCTTAGGCGGTGACTTTCATTTTCCATTCTCAATTTTGAATAGGAGAATTGTATGACCATGATATCACAGTCAAATGGGACCCATGCATGTGCGCTTCACCATCTGGATGCACGTTAGGTGAGACCAACCCTCGACAGTCAGCTGTGGCACCTCCAGTGACCTCTTTTCCTAACACAAGTTTGATAGAAATGATCCTATCACCAGTTCTTTTAACATCAACAACATTTTTTGAGATATTTATCTACTATTATCCCCCCCCCCTCTCTCTTTTCTATTATTTTTATCCCTAGTATACCAAATTTAGTCATCTAATTCCTTGTTCTTTTTACCCTTCTATCTAGTTTCTTGTGTACACTATGTTAATTCTTCTTCTTTTCATTATATCTATTAATTCTAAATTCTTTCCCATTAAAGTTCTTATGTTCCAAGATGTTAATCTAATCCCATGCTTTTGGACTAGCTTGTATATCCACACTTGTCTCTATGATGCGAGAACCATTGTCCACTTGTCACCACAACCGGGTGCCAAAGCAGTAAATTGCTTATAGGGACGCCCCTAGCTAACCCTTCCTCACTATCCACCACACTAAGGTCATAGTGAAGTGCAGTGCAGCGCTTCAGGGGATGCCCAAGCATAAGGTCAACAATATAAAATTCTAAGATCCATGCAAAAGGGTTTGGCTAAAGCTTTTACAATATCAGTTGCCAGCCTGACGCACCAACCTCCTTTATCAGGGCATGGGACCGGCAGCATAAAACACTTCTGGATTTCTGTGTACACAACTGTAATTAGCATACATGTGCTTGGTACTAAAGTCAGCATGCTGTCAATCAAGAGGGGCCTAATAACATTGGTCCTAAGTGGATTAGCCATATGGATGACCTGAACCATAGATTTGCCTGATACACAGTCATACATTCGGTAGGGAGATATGTTTCCTAATGTACATGGCCTTGGATTTTATTGACAGTAATCAAGTGGTTGAGCTTTGATTTGAAAGAAATGTTAAGACAATAGTTACCTATCCAAAAAAATAAAATGTTAAGACAATAGTTACCTATCCAAAAAAAAAAATGTTAAGACAATAGGGTGCACATGACAAGCATAGCTCACACATTAGTAGGAACATAGTTACAGCTATTGTGTATTATCTTGTTAAATATGAGAAGTGTTATTAATGAAGAGACAAAGAGAGAGAGAGAGAGAGAGAGTCAGGAAACCATAATACCTGAAGATCTTGAATTCGTTTTCGAATCCGATGTTCTTCAATAATAGTCCTAATCAACTCCTCATGTTCTTCTTTAGAAAGAAAACGCATGAAGACTTTGTAGCGCTGATAAATATCCCTTTCCTCAGGTGAAAGTTCCTTCTCCAAAGGATTTGGATAAAGTAAGTTTCTTTCCAATATGAAATCCTTCCTACGCTTCCTCTCGTCAAGTCTGTGAACACACTTAAAACAGTCTTAACAATGGAGTAAATGAGAGCAAAAATATATCGTATTTCTAACACATCATTTCCCATTAGCTCAAAATCATAATGCTGAAATATTGCCATATAATATCAGATACAAGTACCTTTTTTCTGTAATAAAATGCACATTATATTTTAAAATGAATAGGCAGAGACAACAAATCTATCAACAAATGAAGTCTGTTAGAGCACCGTTGCTGAGCTACTCATCCCAACCTATTGGCAGCTAAGGCATGTTTGCACTAACCTATGTTGCATTTGTACAGTTCTGACAGTCAAAAAGTAGAGCATAAGAATCAGTGAAGAATAACTACAGGAACACAAATGAACACCAGGTATTTCATCCATTAGAAAACTCCATGAAAATTATGTTCGATCTATTGATAAATGAAATGAAAGTCAAATGTCATTAATTTGTTATTTATGTCTTATCTAGTCTGGCTATTTGCCCATGTATATTAATATCAGTATACGGTGAATTTCTTGATTTCCGATCTACTGAACAAGACTCCCTATATGTTGTCCATATAACATCTGATGAGATGATACACTAAAGTCTAAACAAAGTAACCAACATTACTAGGACTTAATACCATTTTGATTCATTAGTGTTTCAGTACTATCCTGGTCATGTCATTTTGTATTTTTATCAACTTAATGTAATGGAATACAAAGGAGAAGGAACCCAGTTTGAGAACTTCCATTTGGATTCAAGTAATGGATTAATTAATTAATTAATTAACCATTGAAATTAAAAAATGTGATATGCTGCACCTACTTTACCCGCTAAATTTTTGTCTCGCTTTTCCTAAATTCCAGCAGATTGCTATTAGAGCAAGCATATGACTGTTATCCATGAGCAAGATCAGCAATATCATAATTCATAAGTCGGAACCCGTTTTACTTTTTATTTATGTACATAAACAAGGGAAAGTTATTCAAACCTTTTTAAATAAATATGCAACACTCTCAGCTTCAATCCACGCTCAGCTTCAGTGTCAGTTTCTTTGAATTCCATATTTGCCAATGATTGTTCAGCATCATTATCATATTCAGAATCAAACTCCTGCCTCTTGGGGTTATATCCACTCAACTCAGTCATACAATGCCCTTCGTCACTCAATGATTTAGGTTTTCAATCTACTTGACAATCTACAAATATAACGAAGATGAATAAATAGAATGACATAACTGCTTTCATTATAAAAACATTAAGAAACTTCAATAAATAATAACACAGAATAAACTATACTTCACCCACTTGTCCCAAGTGATATAAATATACCCCTTCATCAGTTGGATATCAGCTCATATGGTTCTAAAAACTTTGTTAAAAATCATTTTACACATGCATGATTACAACAAATGTTTTTTTTTTTGGGTAAGTGATTACAACAAATGTTGTTAACATGTGACTGGACAAATTTGTCAGCTTTACAGTCAACTACACTAAAGGTAATTGGTTGATTGGAGTAGCAGCTACAATAGAAGCAAAACTTTGGGCAGTTTGTTTATGGTTCTGAGATTGCACATTCAAGAGGTTGGAATGCAATATTGATGGAAAGTGATCCGGAGGCAATATTGAGATGGCTTCCGCCAGAGAAGGGGGGCATACCTTCCGAAAAACTCATCATCTAGCCTCTGTGCTGAGCATCTAATACTCTGGTTTTTACAGTGCCTATTATATTTGTCCTACTTTGTTTATTGTTTCGGTCAGATGTAGAACAACCAAACCCCAGTCCTTTTGGGAGATAAAGACACAGGAGTACAAAGTCAAATACAGCAACTAAAGCAGAAGAACCTTATAAAAAATCCTAAGCAATATACAACTATCCGAAAAAAGAACCATGCAATTTACAAAAAAGTATCTTGAATTCGTACCTTCCACTTTAACGGAATCAGGACCATCTTTAACCCTGGCCATGTTTGATGCCTTCTTAACTGAACATGCTGCCATCAGATTTGTACTGCCAATACCAACTCCAGAATCCATATCTGAAGCAGAACAGAATAAGGTGTTTCAAGCAGTATGACTACTAGACCTCCAATTAGTTGAAGAGACAGACAAGCCAATAACAGAAACACCTAGTAAAGAATATATTCATACCTGTACTTAAGCTAGATGGGGATCGACCTGCTGGAGCTTCTTTACTGAAACCTTCAATCCTGAGCAAGCACAGCCAAGCGAGTTAGCATGCGAGCACTTAATTCCAAGATTGAAGAACTGATGTACCAAGAAAAAGCAAAAGCATACTTGACTCTTGAAGGGGAGAAAGTAGACTCTTCCTTCAGTGTAAGCTCATCCAACATAGGAAATCCTGAGGCAGTCAGAAGCATGTGAGAATTTGCAACCTATTTCAAGAAATAAATAGTATTTTTAATACAAGCATTAAAGAAATGATATGCATTACCAAAGGCAACTATACCAATTGGTATAGTCATAAAAATGCAGAAAGAAAGTCATCATTGATGTTAAGAAATATATCACGGGGGATTATTATTAATTAAACTGTATTGACAGGTTTATGTGCAAATTAATCATTAGTCAGGAGTGTTACTTGCAATTATAAATTACAAATGTATGGTGTTAGAGATCAATTAGGGTATTCAGAACCCTATCAATCTGGTTCTCCTTTCTTCCCCCTTTTCTTCTTTTCTTCATTATTCTTCTTCCTTCTCTTCTGCAGATCCTCTTCTTTTGGATCTGTGTTCTATTCTATGTTTTCTTTTTCTGTTTACTGTTGAACTAAATTGTATTTCAAACACTGATAAACAAAACAATAAATGCTAGTGAAAAAATATCAATTGGAAAAAGAATATCAACAGAGAATGAACAGTTATGGAAATTGTATTCCGCCAAGGTGTTGCCTCACTGTCACAGTTCTTACAATCACACAAAAAACAAAGCAACAGTCCCATCTGATATCTGCAGTATGCAGTTAAGGTCAGCAACTACTGATGCATCTCACAGAGGTTTTGGGTCTTCTGGGCTTTCTTACTGAATATAAATATTTGTGCTTGGGTGATGCATAGTGCAGCCCTCAGCCATCAGGCTATGCACGATGGGGGATTATGCCAAATGCATTTTGCTGGTCCATGTAGAAGGAAGAAACAGCTTGGTATTTGATAACCACTTGGAACCAGCACGATGACCATAAAAGTTAAAGAGCTCTCTTTCTTCTTTTTTCTTTTTTTTGGGTGGGAGGCCTCAGTGTCTTAAAGACTTAAACCCACTGGAACATCTTCAACAATCTGCAATTCTTATTCTGTATGATCTTATATGCCGGTCATGCAAAGTATGATGATATTAATAAATTATATAAAATAAAGAAATACAGAGTCCAAATTATTAGCATTTGTATATCAGAAACTGAGCCTAGTTACAAAATGATTAAGCATCCAGGGTCAATTGACATATTTTGTTGACAGACAAATGGTTTGTTAGCAGTGAGATGGATATTCTTCTGTCTTAAACCCCACTCTCTTCTTTTTACTACAATTGACTTACTAGAAAAAGTGAACAGAAAAACTAGAATAGCAGTTTATTAAGTGACAAGCTTCATTTAACACATGTGTGTAACACACAAAATCTAGTGAAATGGGGGGAAAAGTTCAAACTGAAATTTGGGCTTTTCACTGCCTTGTATACTATAGTGGAACTGCTTTGGGGCTCTCATCCTTTAGTGCAAATTTAAAATTATCCAAAAAAAAAATTCCAACTCAATTACTTCACCTTTTTTTTTTTTTTTGTGGGGGGGGGGGGGGGGACTTAGAAGACAAGTGTGCGAAAGATGGATCCATAAGAAAGATATAATGAATTAATCATATAATATTTTGACAAAGCTGTTATTTCTTCAATGCAACAGTTAAAACAATTAGGGGCCAAAAGAGTAATAATAGCACCATTAAGAGTGTCAAACTAACGGAAGAAAAGGATCCGTGTCAGTGCTGCTAACCTTTCTTCCCCTCTGCATGCCCTTTCGCCATAGCCAGAAGTTCCTTCCTGTTCTTTCCAACAACATGAGACATATCCTATTTATAAAGACATAACAAACATGTTACCATGACACATGCTGATCAAAAAGAGATCTCTTTTTTCTTTTTCTTTTTTTGGATTTAAGTAAACGTAATACCGGCAGAGGAAAGCATGGTGAATTCATGTATGCTGTTGTATAGTGATCAATGCATTGTGCCTTGGTCTTTGTACTAACATGTTCTGCAATTTCTGCCCAGTTACCCATTCCATACATCTCAATTCCCTAGAACAAGAACATGCAAAAATTATGGCAAGGGCACCCTAACATGCATAATCCTACAAAAATCAAAAGAAAATGTGCAAATTGACAAGAACCTGATAATTAATGTAGTTGGACAAGGAAGCAGACATACCTCTAGCAGCAATATCTCTTCATCTGTATTCCAATCTGGACAAATAAGGGGGAAAGACAAATTGTCCTGTTGAACAAATCACACCGTGAATAAATTTACCAAAAAAGAAAAAAAAATTATGTTTTAGGACTTGCTTCATAACAGAGTAACAGTACACAGATCGACTAATGAAGTATTTTTACATGGAAAAATGAAAACACATATAGTAGAAAATCCATAAGACATTGCACCATTACAAGAAGAACTAATGAGAACTAGTACAGTGGATAGACTCTTACCAACCTGCGGAGATGGAATATAATGGAAGCTTCTCATTTAAAATGACAAATACTGTTAATGAAAATAAATTAATAACAGATATTCAAAACAGAAGCAGTTTTGTCAAACTATTCTCCTATTCAGGCTTCTTCTACAATGAAACTGTGTGGTTAAAAGGTTGGTGAACCGAAGGAGTTAATAATAAAAACAGGTAAGCTGCTATGATCCCCAAGGAACAAAAGATGATTTCACAGTAGTTTATAAGTTGCAGCAAATAAAGAGAATGGTTTAATTGAGAATCTATGACACATGTTTTTTTATTGTATGAGAAATATGTTGGACATTTTGAACATCAAAGAACTGCAAATAAAAACTTAGTTGAGTAGGCAAAAGGCCTCAATTTTTGTGTAACAGCTCCTCGGTTCAAAACCTTTTTGCCCATAGGATTACCTATCTTATTAGAAACAAGTTCACCTAGTGGCAGTGCCAATTTTAATGAGTAAATTATTTTTTACTGAGTTGGCAATCTGTGCATGTGGAGTACATAACCTGGTCATGCCTCGTTGTTTGAAGAAGGTGCATTTGGGTGCCAACAGAAAGTGGGATTCAGATTCCATCCCCACATCCAAAAGGACGAAGGGAGCAAGTTAGGAAGGACAAAAAAACAAAAAAACAAAAAAACAAAAAAACAAAAAAAGAAGGAAGTATGGGAACTATCAACAAGTGCCTAGTTAATGCACACAAAAAGCAACAATACTTGTAATGATTGGTGCACCATGATCATGAAGGTCGTGGTTTTTATCCCAGTTAATGCAATGAAAGAAATGGTGAATAGCTGCTCAATGAATCATGCAAGAAGATTATGGAAATTTACAAGAGAGCAAGGCCTAAACAGAGTATTCTGTGAGTGGTTTGACTAACCATAACCCTGTAAGGGTGATTGCTTTTGTGAGGTGCAACCTCAGCTCCAACAGAAAAGCACTCCACACACAAGTCAAAATCAGGACATTTGACACACTTAATGCGAATCTTCCCAGAAATATCTTTATTGCAATAGTTGCAGTGGTATGAAGCCCTTTTCTCCTCATTTAATCCTTGATCTGCCCCAACAGAAAAATGGAATTACCATTGGAAATTATGGACAAATAAATGGAACGTAAGATGTTGTAAGTATCAAATAAAGTGGTAATTCAAAAAAGAGAACCCTGTAAATGCAGTCAGATATACCTTACCAATCTTAAAACTGTGCATATACATCAGAACTCAAACTACAAAGGTCAGAAAGTCTACCTGAAGTACATCTCTAAATCCATAGGTCAAAAAGAACCACCAGGTACAATCTGATAGCCCATAGAAAAGGTCCACCAGAAGAATTAAAATGCAGGAGGTTGGTGTACATCACAAGGCAGTAGCGGACCTACTTACGGAGGCCACTAAGAAAAATAGAAAAAAATTCCCAGGCCAAAAACCTACTCAATCTATCCAATCCATTGATCTTTTGGTAGCAGTTAGTTAAAGTATCTCTATCTCTGAGTACAAGTGGTATAGCTTCCCTCATTGAAGAGTTCAAACTTTTGTTTCAATCAATATTCCATACACAATTTTCGGTCTACACCTTGCTACCACAAGCAAACCAAGAAACAGTGCAATGCATTTTAGTATCCGATTAAAGTTAGTGACACCATACCTGAAGCTGCAGAGTGTAAATTTTCTCCACTTGAACCATTCCTCTTTCTCTTTGATCTATAAAAAAAACAATCACAGTGCAATTTTAATGGAAGCAAATGAAGAGCAAATAATACAAATTGAAGATGCATTTCCCGTTTATATGGTACTCAATCTGCTCAAGGTATAAAATAACGATACCATTAAGAACATATTAAACTGTGGATGAACCATTTAAGAGGGTGGGAGAGATATATGGGATGCCAACAACACCATCGTTGTATCTAATGTTCCTAAAATCTCTTCCAAGGACAGGAGTTTCTTAGGAAAGTTCATGATAAACGCTAGCTTGTAGACCCCCCCTCCTCTCTTCAATATAAATTAACGAAGGCCGGTGCATCTAAGGTGTAAATAATCAGCATTACAAATGAGAACTTCTGGGAAATTTTTACACTTTTATCTTCAAATAAGACGACGTCACCTATAAAACTTGCAATTAAAATAGAGTACCGAAAAGCAGGGGGTTTTTTTTTTTTTTTTAGTATAAAGCAAGACCCAGGTATCGGTTGCAGCCGTCCCAACTCCAATGCCCCTTCCACACACTAACAGTTTCGGAACGCATGGCAAACAATTGCAGAAACATTCGTCTGAACCAAGTTCAATGAGATGGAATGCTCTCAAATTGGCTATCAGCCTATCTCCAAGCAAAAAATATAATTGAGTTGGAACTCGAATTCCATCAAAATCATAGCACGGGAAGAGACCGAATCAAGTACTAATTGAGTGAAAAAAAAAAAAAATCAAATTGAGGAATGAAACCTTTGGCTGGGATCCTCGTCTGTAGTACTGGGAACTCCGCGAGAACGCCCCATCGATCATCCAAGTCGAAAAGAGATCGTTTGAAATTAAGCTGACACTGCTAGGGCTATCCACTACCGATGAACAGAAGGAAACCCGTAAAGTATAAGCGAAAAAACCCTAGATATCTCCTCCGCCAATTGTCTCGACTCTCCCAGAAGTTATACTTTGTGCAACGGCAGCCTTCGAATTTGAGTAGTTTCGCGGGAGACGACCTTCTTGAAAATCAAAAGTGGAAGTATCAAATTTGAACGAAAGATGACGGACGGATTGATAGCCATGTTAATAGTTAGTACAGTGAATATTTTTTAAGGAAGATTTCACCCATCTCCTCTATTTTGTTATTACGAAAAATATCAGCCACCCCTCTATAGAAATTGTCTCCCGCCTGAGTTTGGGCGGGAGGGTTCGCGGTTCAGATGAATGGTCGTCACGTGGTTCTTGGGTGGATCCGAGCCCTCCGAGCCAACACCCCAGCCGACAAGTTAAGCCAATAGGAGTGTTGGCTCGGATGGTCCCGCCTGAATTTGGGCAAGGGTGTCGACTCCGATGGAGGGTTCGGATCCACCCGATAACCAGGTAGCAAGCTGGCAGCCATCCATCCAGGTCACCAACTCTCCTCCCAAACTCAGGCGGGAGAGGATTTCTATACCCCTTTATAAGATGACTTAATCTCATTCACCCATTTTTTTCGATAATATCATTAATACCTTTATTTTTTTAAAATATAAATCACCCACAGCCGCCGCTACCACCACCACCGCCACACGTCACCACCACCACCATTGTAGCCGCCACCGCCTCCACCACCACCACCTATCACCTACCACCACCATCACCCACCACCAACCACTGCCGCCACCACCACCACCCATTCCCATCGCCACCACCACTACCACTACCCCTCCCCCACCGCCACCAACACTGCCACCACCAAACAGTATTCTGAAAGCATAGTCTTTTGATTTTGGAATAACATTATCAAACAGAATTCTATTCCAAAAATCCTGACTCTGAATTAGAAATAACTCAATGAGAGCTGAAGTGTTACCAAACGAGACCTAAAATCCCTCTTAACCCCCCTCTTCCCTCCTTTCATTGTTGTTTTTCAATAGATATGCATTCAAGGCAGGTGACGGACTTGGTAAGGGATAATTGAATAATGATAAGTTCCGTTCAACCTTCTCTATTAAATTTTCATTTGATGAAAGACGTAAGAAGCATCAACGAAACTGCACGAGCAGAGATTCATCTCTACCTTTTTTGATCGTTGAGCGAGCGACAAGGACAACAAGGTTACCAGAAATTCTTTCTGCTATCCCTTTGATCAGCTTTAATGTTTCTATCTCTTCTCCTCCATCAAATTTGACTACAGAGGCGAAAACTGCAGATTTCCGTTTTCTTCATCGAAAACCTCAGGCGGAATATTAGCTTTAGTTTTACTAGATAACTCCATTAAACAAAGGAAGTAAAATCGATTTCAGATGGATTTGGTGGAAGCAAAAAGTGTTAAAAGTGGAGGAGAAGGCCCTGAAAGCAAGAAAAAGAAAACCTGACTATGGAAACAGAGATAGAGAGGAGATATTGAGGAAGATCTATGGTAGAGCATAGAAGGGAAATGAAGGAGAAATGGTTAAATACGTTGGTCCTAAAGAAATCCAAAAGATTTTGATCTCAGTGCTGCCAAGCTTCACCGTTTCAGACATGGTGGTAACGGTGGTAGTTTGTTTTGATGAAAAAAAAAAAAAAAAAGATAAAGACGCATATTTCAACCCAAAAAAGGTTATCCAAACCTTAGTCCAAGGAAAATAAAAATAAAAGTAAATGGTGTTGAGGGTAAAAATGTCTATTTAACTATTATATAAGTCCAAATAATGTTTGGATGTCTTCAAGAGGTGTCAGTGATATTATCGCCAAAAAAAATAGGTGAGATTAAGACATACTACAGAGGGTGTGGTTAATATTTTCCATTGTTTTTAAGTTAATCGATTCTCAATTTCGCGATTAATTTCATGTACCCCTCATTGATTAAATATATATCAGACAGACCTTATCATAACAATCGGATTGTTAAGAGATGATGTGGCATGGTCTAATAATTTTATAATGATAAAACTTCCTTTTTAAATTTGTTAAGTTACTATCTTACCTTCTCCCAAACCATTAATAAATGATATATTTATCCCCTTAAATACTCATTTTCTTTTTCCTTCGATTGGATTCCCAATTTATTATTTCATTGTCAATTATGAAGAATTATTGGGTAATTTTGCAGTTTCTTCTATGAATGATTCGAAGTGGGCAGCCCGGTGACAATCTTCAGCCGAGTGACCCCGCGGATAAGACGGGCACTAAAATAGTAGTACCCATTATCTACTTTCTTCTTTGGATGTTTCGGGTGCTTTACTTCTATGGAGTTGAGCATGAAAAACTCACGGAAAAGGCCGACAGTGGCCTGCAATCTATTCTAGGCTGTGTTTGGTTTCATTCTTGTTTTTATTTTTTTGACAATTTTTTATTTTTGTAAGTGTTTGGTTTGATTTTTGAGTGTTATTTAAAAAAAAAAAAACACAAAAAGAGGCTCAAATTCAAAAAGAGGTTGAGAACTCTTTTTTATTTTTGGCCAAAAAGAATTTCAAGTTGTTTTTGCGCAACCTTTTAAAGACCACGTACATAAACGACTAAAACATGAGATCAAAATAGTAAAAACAACCGTCTATGCTCTTCTTGTGCATTTTTGGAACCTCTCTGCTTCCACCTGCAACCATGGCGAGTGGCGAGTGCCTCTCTAAAGTGTTCATTTTATACACACACACTCTATAAGACCAGATCATATCCCATAGCAAGAAATTTTAAAGTGTACTACTTAAATCGAGTTGAAATATCCTCGTTGGAAATGAATGTCAGTGCCACTACCAAAGCGACTGAATAAGATAGTCATTGCTGAAATTCTGGTTGAGGAATGCTGGAGAGGTGCCAAAGATGTTACCGACTATGGTTGATTGCTGATGAAAGCCATCGTCAATTGTAGAATCTTGCCACCATCAACAAACGTAGAAGAGGTAAAATTATTGCCGCAGGAAGAACCTTGAAAATCAGCTCGTGATTTGAAGTTCTGATTGGAATTGAGACTAATTGAAGCCGCTGAATTGAACGGACTTGTAATTCTTTTCATCCCTTCTTTTTTTTCCTTCATCTTCTTCTATTTCTCTACTTCCTCTCTACAGTCTTCCTCTTTACTTTTTTTTCTTCTTCTACAAAAACCATAAAACCTTGATTATTAAAGACAAACATGTGTATGGTTATTCTTAAATGCCAGAAGAAATATCTAAAACTTTAGAACCTGTGCAGCTTATTATGGGTACATAAAGAATGGGCTAGATGGTTTGATCAACTCTCTTCAATATCTTAAACTTTCCATCAACGATGCTAAACAAAGATCCAGAGCCATGAGTCAGGACTGCGAACCAGTGGATTCTCATAGAGATGAATTGAGAAATTAGAAGGCTATGAAAAAGCAGGTCTGTCACTAGTGATCAAGACAATAGATGGATTGTTGTCTACCAAATTTCATTGATAATTGAGATTAATGTTGGTCGAGTTTTAAATCGAGATTATGTCGTAGAAGAATGGAGATGCAAGAACTAGTAATTTTGCTCAGTTTTGGACATTATAGAATTTCTTTTTTGTCGGAGGAGATGTGAGGTTGAAGAACACCACTATAAAAAAAAAATATTCTAGACATATCTATGCCAAACTAATTATTTTAATTATGAATAAATTTCAGCTACCACCCACACCTTTCAAAAAACATCAACTACACCCAAGTAACTGACGGAGGAAACGAAAATCAGCATTAGACATTTTTACCCTTTCTTTTTTTAATTGAATTTTTTTTAAAACTAGTAAAATTACTAATATGACCCTTCTCTTTCCTTTCCTCTCTCCCTCCCTCATCTTCTCCTACCCAAATGGAGATTCGTTTGGAGATTAAATTTGGAAAACAATGATAGACTTATACCCTTAAATAGTAATTAAAATGGGAAAAATTAGACGAGATCAAAAAATTTCGAAAGGATTTTTTTTTTTCTGGATAAACTCTGTGATCCGACTGATTACTCAATCTACAAAAACAAATGACATGTGAAACTAAAGAAATTCATATTTGACGACTCTTTCATATTCCCCATTTGTTCTCTGTTTTTTTTCTTCTTTCTCGGTTGTTTTTCTACAAATTTCTGCTTTGTATCATGATTTGTTTCGTTTTCTTTTTTTTCGAGTGCAGAAAAATTAATGGAATTCAAAACTGGGACTGAAATCGATATGAACATTAAACCCAATCATTTTCAGATCTGAATTGAGCTGCGAAGAACGTAATAACAGTTTGCTTACTTTGATTGGAGAAGAAGAAACAAGAAGAATAATAGAAGGATATGAAACCGAAGCTCTCACATTAACAGTTTGTTTACTTTGATTGGAGAAGAAGAAATAAGAAGAAGAATAGAAGGATATGGAACCAGAGCTCTCACATGGAACCTCGTCGATTCCCACCAACAGTTCTTAGTTTTTTCAGACGAAGATTGTCGCCGGCCAAAGCTTCGCTACGTCATCGTCGGGGAAGAAAAGGCTTGCATCGTCGTCGACGAGGATAATCGGAGAAGAAATGATAGATTTAGAGAAGAAGAAGAAACAAGATTTAGATTTGGGGTTTTACCCTCCTTAAGTGAAAGAGGATAAAACCGTCTTTTAACATTTCCTTAAGAGCATTATTGTCCATTTCAAAATCAATTTTGGGTTACATCCGCAACTAACGGAATTCGTTTAACGGAGTAGATCTATTTGATTAACGATGGTAAACGTTTGGGTGGTAGTTGATGTTTTTTGAAAGGTGTAGGTGATAAGTGATGTTTCGAAACTATTTTTGGGGGCAGCTGAAATTTATTCTTTTAATTATTTGAGATTGCTTCATCCTAACTTTGATTTCATTAACGATTTAATGATCTATGGTCTACCTATTGGTCTTTCCAAATTGAGATTTTGGCGGTTAATTGTTTGGGTTGTGGTTGATTTCTTTTTATAAAAATTATTTTAGACACAGGTATACCAAATCTATTTCTTATCCTACAACCTATTTTTTATTGTAGTTACCAAACGACTTTTTGTTTTTTATCAAAAATGATTTTTCAAAATACTTTTTGAAAAAATAGCAAAAATAAAAAACAAAAATGTTACCAAACACAACATAAGTTAGAAAAGTGTAAAAGCTATGATACAGCACCAACCGTTAAGGGCAATCTGGGTCATGGCTAGCCAATATAAAGTCAAAATATCTACAACTACAGAAGAAATAGAGATTCTGAACCTTGAGACAAACATGTTTTCTTACAGGAGCATCTGATTGAAAGGCTACAGGGGTATATGATTTAAGAGGCGAGTGCAAGACCTCTCATATGCTAAGGGTGCCCTAAACTCAAATCTCTTCGGCCACCTGAAATTTGTCCCGAAATGCAATCACTGCAGAATAATTGAGTTTGCTGGGAATGTAACGGGTTAGCTAGTATGTAATACCTGGTTAAAGTTTTCACAGTCACAGTTAATAAAAGTTTCTCTGCACCAATTAACAAGAGACATCAGAATATCCTCTAAAGGCTGTGGAAGACTGTGATTGAAGGATTACAATCAAATCTTGGATCATAGAGGAAATCAACTTTCACAAACAGGTATGTCTTTATGATTAATAGTTTATCAATTTTCTATTGTATTATGGAGTTTATTATTGGATTGTGATGGATTTGATTAAAATCATAATCATATAAAATCTAACAGTTAGTATCAGAGCCAACCATAGAGACCTATAATTGATAGTAGAATATTGTAATGACCTATCAATGAGATTTGATTGAATTAAAAGAAAAAAAAATTTTGATTTTGGATTCAATCTGTCAAAGATTCTCACTAACGAATTTTTTTGATCGAAAAAAGATTAAGTCAATCCTCCTTATGAGACCCAACATCATAAAATGAATGAGGAGTATTAAACTGTAAGGGTATATTCATAATTTCAATTAAAAGTAATGGATATTTGTTTTCTCTCATAATTAGTTTGTTGTTTAAAATTTTCAATTGAAAATGTAAAGAGGATATATATATATATATATATATATATATATCCGCTCCATATCCGCTCCTTGTGTCAATTTTTTAGTCTTTTATGCGTTTCTGTTACTTAATCTTTCTTTTTTTTTGTTTTTAATAGATTAATAGAGTCAATATTTTTCTTGTTTCTCTCTCTATTTATGGGTTTTTTGTTTTTTAATCAGTTTATGGTGTTAGAATTATTGTTGGATAGTTAATTATTTAATCAGTTAATTAGTGTGAATTCAATTGAGACAATAGAACCGGTTCATTCTATATCATCACATGGTGTGAGATAGGTTTGTTAACCCTAATTTTATTATGGAAAGTGTATGAGGTTATGACAGTATTTTATAACTAGGTTAGAGTCTCCATAGTCACAGACTCATAGTTAATAAAATATCTCTACACCAATTAGCAAGAGACATCATGATATCCTCTGAAGGTTGTGAAAAACTGTGACCGAAGGATTACAATCAAAACTTGAAACGTAGAGGAATCAACTTTAATAAACAGGTAAGTCTTTATGATTCATAGTTTATCATTTCTTCATTGTATTTTAAAGTTCATTATTAGATTAAGATGAGTTTGATTAAAATCTCAATCACATAAAAATCTTATAGTTGTTATCAGAGCAAATCATACAAACTTATAATTAAAGGTAGAACATTGCAAAACATACCATGAAATTTGATTGAATTGAAAAAAACAAAATCTGATTTTGATTTTATAGAGTTCATGTATGGAAATGTATGGACTAGAGTAGGTTTGTTTGAAACCTTTCATACAAAAGTCTATCATCTGAATCTCTCAATCTTTGTTTATCTCTTTATATATATTCTATGTTTCAGTTTCTCAATTTTTTTTTCTTCTATAAATTAATCAATTTTTTATGTTTTAATAATGTTGTAATGCAAACAAGAAAAGTAATAGGTAATTACTTGTGTCATCTCAATTTCTGTGTCTACATTGTAATTTCTTAATATTTATGTTGTTCTTTAATAAATTAATAGAATTTTCATGCTTTAATAATGTCGTAATGCAAATAGGTAAAGTAATCAGGAAATACGGTAATGGCAAATCTAATTTGAAAAAATTAAAAAAACTTGGATGTGTAATTCATCATGGAGTAGATTCAACGACAATGTAATATCACAACTAATTCAAAAACCAAAAATATGATAGAGTGATATTCAATTTTCCCCACCCGGGATTCTTTGGAAGTGAAACAGAGAGAGAATATCAGGAAAGGAACAAATTCCATAAGAACAAATTCCATTGTATAAAACTGTTTTATCATATATTTAAAAATCCATTGTATAATGGTCACTTAAATTTCAAAGTGTCTTATACAGGAGACACCATAATTTGATCAAATAATTTTTTAAGAATGCAAAAAAGATGATACAGTCATCTAGCGAGATACACATAACACGCAAAACTGCTAAACCATATCTGGATTGGGATTTAGAGAAATTTGTCAAAGTGCATTCCCTAAAATTAGCTGAGAGTGTTGATTTCAATATCAATGACTTTTCAGGATATGTGAACAAAAAAGGGTCGGGCAAAAACTGTAATGAGTCATTTCACATAGGAGAATACAAGATTTTTAAGTTCGTTGCATCGAAGCATGAAAAAGAAAAATCAACCACATCAAAGGATCAAAGCAAAAAACAGATGAGGTTATTAAAGGGATGATTTTGTTGATACTTTTTGTAGTAAGATGTTACAATTATTTCATAGAATCCATAAGCAATACAAGATTCACAAGCAATACATTCCTGGATATAGTTATCTTAAAAACAGTCTTCTCCCTATAAAACATTGTTCCTTTAATTTTTTTATCTAGAATATTTGTATATAGTTATTTGTACATATCCATTCCTTGTGTCAATTTCTGAGTCTTTTATGTGTTTCTGTTTTTTAATCCTTTTTTTTTTTTTTTGTTTCTCTGTCTCTATTTGTGCATTTTTATTTCTTATTCAGTTTATAGTTTTAGAATTATTGCGGGTTTAATTAATTACTTAATCAGTTAATTAATGTGAGTTCAATTAAGTCGGTAGAACCGGTTCGATCTGATTTGTCAATAATATGAGATATGTTTGGTAACCTTAATTGTATTGTGCGAAATGTATTAGAGTTATGATAGTATTTTATAAATACTAAGTTAGAATCTTTACTACCATAGTTTATGAAAGTTTCTTAGCACCCATTAGCAAAAGACATCAGGATATATTCTGGAGGCTGTGGAAAGCTATGATCGAAGGATAAAGATTAAATCTTAAAACATAGAGGAGATCAACTTTCACAAACAGGTATGTTTTTATGATTCATAATTTATCATTTCTTCATTGTATTCTAAATTTTATTATTGGATTGGGATGAATCGGTTAACCCCCTAATCATATAAAAATCTAACAGTTGGTTCAAAACCAACACTTAAAATTGATGATATAATATTCTAAAATCTATCAATGAGATTTGATTAAATTGAAAGAGAAATTTTTTTGTTTTGATTTTATAGAGTTCATGTATGGATTATGATGGATTTGGTTGAAACCGTAATCACATAAAAGTCAAACATCTGGATCTCTCAATCTTTACTTCTCTCTATATATATCCATTCGTTGTTTTTTAATATATTTTTCTTGCAAATAGATATAGGGGAATCAACCATTACCATGATTGCAAATTAAATTTGAAAGAATTAAAAAAACTTGGAAGAGTAATTCTTTATAAAGTAGATTCAAGTAGGATGAAAATTCACAACCAACTCAAAAATAGAAATTCGACAGGGCAATATTCAATTTCTCCGTGCAAGATTTTTCAGAAGCGAAACCAAGAATGATAATATCAAGTAAAATTTGTAACCATTATTGATTTATTAATGTCATTAATATCAAAGATCTCAAAAGTCATTAATGTCACCAGTCAACCATTAATGAAACAATTGTTCCTAATTCATAAGATGGTTTTGAAGATGGTACAACCCGTCTTCTATAGGTAATGAAACAATTGTATACAAATTCCAGTCAACCATTAATGAAACAATTGTTCCTAATTCATAAGATGGTTTTGAAGATGGTACAACCCGTCTTCTATAGGTAATGAAACAATTGTATACAAATTCCATTGTATACAATTGTATCTTCATATATTCAAAATTCCATTGTATACAATATAGAATGTTAACTTTAACTTCCAAAGTGTTTTATATAGGAGGCACTAAAATTTGGTCCAATAATTTTTTAAAGAATGCAAAAGAGATGATTTTGTTATCTGGAGAGATCCACATAAGCCATAAATCTATTGGACCATATTTGGAATGGATCTAGAGGGACTTGCCAAAGAGCATTTGTGGAAATAAACTGAGAGTACTGAATTCAACATTGATGATTTTCCTCGCTATGTAAACAAGAAAAGATCGGGCTCAAAGTGTGATGAATCATTTTATATAAGGGAATGCAAGACCATTGTTCTGAACACATCAATGTTTCTCCTATGAACTCAAAGATGGTGGTTGCTTAGGGCTGATTGTCTGAGCTATTTTCGCAATGTGTTTAGAGATGTTGTTACCGTAATATTTTTTAAAAAATCAGTATAAAAATGCAGACGGTAAAAATATGATACGTGTTTAATATGATTCAAATTTAAAAATTTGGAAACAAAAATACAGGCATATATGAATCTAGTACTCTTGTTATTGGCATCTTCCACTTGTTTTTTGCTTTAAAATGACACAAGTTCTGTTATGTGATTCTTGTCAACAACCAATAGAGAAAGTGGTCAACACCTTAATTGATGTCATTTTTTTTTGTTGGAATATTTGGATTAATTCTTCATCTTTCTACCCCATCCAAAGTCCAAACAAAAGCTAAAATTCTCTCACAATGCCAATGTGAGGGGATTTTCCATGCCACACGAGAAATGGTATTGCCAATAAGGGCTCACGAGGTTTAAGGAGTAGAGAGACAATAACAAAATGCAAGAGGACATAAAAAAGAATCTTCACACTGACACTATGAACTTTTTCTCTTTATTCTATTAAAAAAAAAAAGATAACATAGCTATTGTTTGGGTACTAATCTATTTGTTGACTTGTTATTTTCATAGGTGGTTGTCCATTGTAGAGAAGTGGGGAACCTTGATTTCATCTAAAAGGTTTGTATCATAGAGTCTCTGATTGGCTGTAGAGGGGAATCGGAGCGAAGGAAAGTGAAATTTTAAATTAAAAAAAAAAATTGTAATCATTACAAGACATGTTATCACATGATTATCCAAAAATTTTGGTTTTTTTAATATTTAGTTATTAACTTACATTTTATTATGCATTTGAAAATTCATTTCAATTTAAAATACTCATGTGGAGGTAGTAGAAACCTTTTTTTTTCTTTTTTCTTTTTTGACGATCACACCTTATGGGGTGGAACAAAACTACCAGCACTTCTGAAATATCAACATCAAATACAAAAAAACAAACAAATTTAATCATCTAAGGAGCCCAACCCCATTTACTTCTCTTAGTGAAGAGAATCACACACATATGATATCATATGACCTCCCTCGATACTAACATCCAAAGAGCCCCATTCAATTAAGAGATTCTCACTTCATCATAGGTGAAGAAAAAATCCTATATATATTTTTAGACTAATAGCAGATTTCAAGTTGTTTTAATTTTGTAAAATTTCTATGAGCTGGTAAAAATGTATTTTTTAATTTTTTTTTTTTTTTTTGTAAATGTATTTTTTAAGGTTGCTCATCTTCAAAGCAAATTTTAGTTTGTTGGGAAGATGGGTTTCCTTTTTGGGTTATAGATACGATTCAGACTCTTGCTTTTGGAGAGGGAGGAATCCTACAATTGTCACCTATAATGGTGGGGAAGGGAACCTGTTCCGGGAATAACCACACTAGCATTCTTCTTTTTATCTATCAAAGTACCAAACATTCATAAGGTTTATACCATAATACGAATTTTTCCCAATGATTCGGACAAAATATTATTTTTTAAGTATATTTTAATATCACGTTTAATTCTGATTTTTTTTAATTATACAAACGATTCGGGTATTTTAAAAATAAAAATAAAAGTCAATAATTGCACAGAATCACACACACGATCACCTTTTGATCTTCCCTCTTCGTTGTTGAGTGCCTAATGAATGATGATTGGATTTTTCTAAAATGAACTGAATTTCCATTCTTTTTTAGGGAAGGATTTGGACCATGGGAGAGTAAGGGCCTCTTTGATAGAACTTTTGTTTATGGTTTCTATGGATTATGGCTCTTAGGGAATCATTTTGAGGTAGAAACACGTTTGATAAGTCTGGTTGAATTTCAATTCTCACAGAGTAAACCGAATTTAGAATAGCTCCAGAATCCAAAAATTTTTGAGTTATAAATACTTACTCCAAATTGTTGGATCAACTTTTTTAGAGAAAAAAAAAGAATCAACTCTCATTGACCACCACCACCACCACCATCACTGTCGCCACCACCCACCACTGCCACCACCATCACCACCCACCACCCACCACCCACCACCGACCATTGCCATTACCCACCACCACCATCATCACCACCACCACCGTCCACCACCGCCACCACCCACCACTATCACGAATGTTTTTCTAGACTTTGATTGGGGGGATAGTATGCTATCAAACATATTTCTAATTCAAAAATACGTTGGAATCCATTTCAGAATTGTGTTATCAAACAAGTTTCTATTCCAAAATAATCCTGAAATAGTTTGGAGTAGAATCCAAATTTGAATTAGAATCCACAATCCAAAAACATAAGTTTTATCAAACGAGTCTTAAAAGGGCCAAGGGTCTAGTGTGTCTTCTCTTATAAATTATATTTATTTATGTTATGCATATAAAATAAAGGACTGACAATGTAAAATATGTATAGGAGATATTAAAATTTAACATACAATTTTTTGCCTACATTTTTTTCTATAAACTAATAATTCTCAAATTAATCCAAGTTAGAATTTTTAAGTTCATTTTTTAACCAAAACTTTAGTCGAATTATCAAACTAACATAATGAATTATTCATTTACCAAAACTTTATTCTAAATTTTATGCTTCGCGAATAATTCCCTGGGGGTGTCAATTTTGAGACCAAATCGTTCTGATTTAATCCAAAATCAATCTGGATCGAACTGTTACCAAACATGTTTCGGGTTGAGGTAGGGCATATCCTACCTGTCCCGGTTTGGGTTAGCCTCTCGAAAAAGTTTACAGGTGAGCTCGGACTAGACTAATCTAGACTGAATATTAAACCCTAGCTTCACTACTTCAGCACTTTGGATTGGCTTAATGGGTTTCTTATCGCGTTTTCAACTCGAACCAGTCCAATACCAACACGATAAGTTAAGCCCAATAACAACCCAAAACCGGACCGACCTATTAGTTAATGTGCATAGTGCAGCCCATCCAGTTCAAACCTCTTAATGGACATGTTTCAGTTAGGCCGTATAAAGCCCAACACCGATTTGACCTGAATCAACCCATTGACACCCCTGTAATTCTCGAATCTGAATTTGTTAATAATGAACCTTGGTGAAATAATTATTAATTAGGTGAGAAAAATAGATTAAGGATAATGTCTAATGTCTATTATACCCTTAAATTCTTTTTAATTCAAGTTTATTTATTTATAATATATAGGAAAATGTGAGATAAAATGAAGTAAACATATATGAGAAAAGGAAATTCACATTAGCGGTATATACTTTCTTCTCACATTTTTTTTCTATTATTGAAATTTGTGCCCCTTTCTATTTCTCTCTCCTCCCAGTGATTAGCTATGATTCTCCTGATGTTTCATTTTCCGAGTAAATATCAGCTACCTCCCAAAATAGTTTCGAAACATCACCTACCACCCACACTTTTCAAAAAACATCAACTACCACCAAAACGTTTACCACCGTTAGTCAAATAGATCTACTCCGTTAAACGAATCCGTTAGTTGCTGATGTCACCCAAAATCGATTTTGAAATGGACAACAATACCCTTAAGGAAATGTTAAAAGACAGTTTCACTCTCCTTCACTTAAGGAGGGTAAAACCCCAAATCTAAATCCTGTTTCTTCTTCTTCTCAAGATCTACCCTTTCTTTTCCGATTATCTTCACCGATGACGATGCAAGCCTTTTCTTCCCCGACGATGGCGCAACGAAGCTTTGGCCGGCGGCAATCTTCGTCTGAAAAAACTGAAACCATTTTCGTCTCAGTTCATCATCATCATCACAGTACTAGGGACCGCCTGTGAAACCATAAACCATTTTCTCTACAAAACCATTTTTGTCCCGCCCCCAACTCCCTCTCTACAAAACTATGAATTTCTTCTTAGCTGCTCTAGCTTGTGGCATCTTTGTAACTCCAGACATCTCCAAGGTCTGAAATGGGGAACCACCAGAAGAGCTAGGAACTGCTGTGAATTCATAATTCTCCAGAAACCCACCAAGGATAGACACCATCACCCCAAACCCTTCTTGTATCAACACCATCACCCGAAGCCCCAAACCCCTGTTTAGCAGAAACCTAACAATAGGTTGCAAATCATATCTTTGCCACTTGCTTAATCTCCCATTTTCTCAACATTTTACTGAATATTAAAATGTTGAGAAAGTGGGAGAAGAAGCAAGTGGCAAAGAGTTCGTGACCCAATTAAGGCACCATTACTTCTTCTCCTTATTTCAAGAATTTCATAGTCAAGCTTAACCAGGTCCTTTGTTATTGTCGCTTCCGATAAAAAACATTGTGGAGTCCGGGAGGTGAGATACGTAAAAAGTAACGGATTTCGACAAGTCTGTCACTAGGATTTTGGAATGTTGTTGATGGAAAAACTCGAATTTGAGATTGAGTTATCTCACATGGTGGTCGACTTACTATGTGAGATAACTGGAGAGATTTATAACACTGTTTTTTTCTTCTTGTTTTCGGGTTGTTGTAGTTCTTGAATCTTCTTACTTAAACATTGAACAGATGATGGAGAGAGGTATCGTCGTGGGCGAAGAAAACCATATTCGTAGTCAGGATTGAACTTAGTTACTAAGATCGTTATTTCATTAATATTTGGAGCTCTGTAGGGCTTCTTTACAGGAGTGTGACCACCTCATTAATCTGGTATGAGACGATTTCATCTTCTTTTTACCCCTTTATGTCGACCTTGGATCTTGGTCAGAAAATATCAATTGATTCATAACACCTCTGACGTGAATTCGATCTAGAGAACGACGAAGGAGAAGAAAGAGGGGAGCCTGAGCCCGCGGATCTCTCCCAATAGTTTCTCCTCCTTGCACAGCCGCTGCCGTCAAGCCCTCACCAACATACTCTCTCAGCCGACAACCTAGAGTTCTTTCCCCCTCTATGGTTCTTTTTTTTTTTTTTCTCTGTAGCTTTCTTCTTCTTCTTTCTTTCACTTCCTCTCAATCTCGAGTATGCAAACGACCAAACCCCTTTCCGAAATCGATCTGTTCCCTTTGTATTCCTCTCTTATACTTCTTCTCTCTCTCTCTTGAATTTCTGCCAATACCCACTCTCTCTTCCTTTTCTCTCTGGAAAATCAAAAGACTGACCCCTTTATTTCCTCACTCAACCACAACTCCCTCATTCAACCCATTGCCGGTCGGACAATGGGGCCATCGCCGGAGAGAAAATCAGAAATTTCTCTCGTCTTCTTCTCTGCTTACTCCGGCCAGACTCCATGGTCCAGATGCCTTGAATGCAATGGCTACACGAGAGGGGAGAAGATGAGGGAGGGAGAGAGGAAAGGAAAGAGAAGAGTCATATTAGTAATTTTACTAGTTTTTAAAAAAAATTTAATTAAAAATAGAAAGGGTAAAAATGTCTAATGCTGATTTTCGTCTCCTCCGTTAGTTACTTGGATGTAGTTGATGTTTTTTTTTGAAAAGAATGAGTGGTAGGTGATGTTTCCAAACTATTTTGGGGAATAGCTGATTTTTATTCTTCATTTTCCCACAATATAAGATTCCAAAATTCCTCTATATCAGCAAACATAATTGAGAATTGCTCAGCAGCTTTCCCTCTCTATAAGCAAACTATCATCAACCAGCACTGAAAGAGTGAAAGCACATCATCTCTAATGTCTGCATCATGCTCCGGTCACCGGCAGCCGTATACTTCACTTATGCTCCCCTCACTCATCAAGAACAAGACAACTCCTTCATCTCTCCTGTGACGTCGCCGGTGACGACGATGAGGTGTGGTTGAAGATCCGAGAGGAAGCTCAATGGAATGAGGAGCAAGAACCCATCTTGTCAAGCTACTACTTCAGAACCATTCTGGTCCATGATTCTCTTGAGAGCGCTCTCGCAACACAGTTGGCCACAAAATTGACCAATTCCACCCTTCCCTCTGACACCCTGGTTGAGATCTTCTACAACGTTTTCAAGGAAGACCCAGAGATCAGGAAGGCTATCCAGGCCGATCTCAGGCGGCCAAGGAACATGATCCGGCATGTATCAGTTATAACACTGTTTTCTCTAGGGGTGAAACAGGGTCGGGTATCTGCAAACCCTACCCTACCCAAAAAAATTTCATGCTAACCCAAACCCTACCCTACCCTGTCAGGGTATTACATAACCTCAACCCTTACCCTACCCTGACAGAGTATTACCAAACCCTACCCTACCCTGATTTACCCTGATCTGGCCGGGCCAGGTCGGTTTACCCTGATTGACCCTAAATCAGGGTAGGGTTTACCCTGAACTCAACATTTTAACATATAAATGCCAAATATTTATAAGTATAAGACATGAATGATTATCAAAAAGAAGAATACACTAACAAGATTAATGATAACTTAATAGAGAAGATCAAAATAAAATAAAGCACAACATAATAGAAATATAGAGTAATATAAAAAGTAAAAATAGTAGCATAAAAGATAATGTTAAATTGTTAATAAAAAAGTCAGGGTCGGGTAGGGTCGGGCCGGGCTCTACCCGAGGCC
Organism: Protea cynaroides; assembly: GCA_028583415.1. Classification (NCBI taxonomy): domain Eukaryota; kingdom Viridiplantae; phylum Streptophyta; class Magnoliopsida; order Proteales; family Proteaceae; genus Protea; species Protea cynaroides. Next base: position 2,516,724 of record CM053265.1, read on the forward strand.
TCAACCCTAACCCGCCCTTACCCTGACAGGGTAAAAATTACCCTGTACCCTGATTGGGCCCTATCAGGGTACGGGCCGGGCTAAACCCTGACCGGGTTCAGGGCGGTTTTGGGCGGGCTCGGGCCGTCAGGGCAAAACTTTCACCCCTAGTTTTCTCAAATTCAAGGGCTTCCTGGCCTGTTAGGCCCATAGGGAGCCCATAAGCTGTGCTCTCAAAGCCGGAATGTGTTGGCCCTCTTAATTCAGAACTGGGTCTCCGTTGTGTTCGCAGTGGATATCCACCCTGGAGCTAAGCTCGGGCAGGGCATTTTACTCGACTATGCGACTGCATTGTGATCGGTGAGACGGCGATAATCGGGGACAATGTGTCCATCCCGCATAACGTTACCTTAGGAGCAACAGGCAAGCAATCTGAAGATAGGCATCCTAAGATTGGGGATGGGGTGTTGGTGGGTGCCGGTACTCAAGTTTTGGGGAATATTCGGAAGGCGGAGGGGCTAAGATTGGTGCTGGGTCCGTGGTGCTCAAGGGCGTATCCGAAAAAACTACTGCAGTTGGAAACCCGGCCAGGTTCTTAGGAGGGAAGGAGAAGCCATAATGGCCCGGGTAGCTCAGTCTATTGCCCTGTTTGCGTTCAAGAATCAAGATGGGCTAGGCCAAGCTCGGATTAACTGCACCAAACTTGCACCCCTAAAGTTGCAGTGGCTGCCGAAAAGCCAAGTCCGAGGTTCTGTCATGTCGTCTTGCTATGGATCGGAGCTCGGAGTTCGGAGCTCACTAGTAGTTTCGGAGTCGGAGCACCAGATTCGTGGCCAGACAAAACCCGCGCCCAAAATTTTGAATTCAGACACCGCCAAATCCCGAGGGCATCCTACAGTCACGCATCACCTCAGCAGCTGAGCATCCGATGCATTTGTGCGGTGCCTCTTTTTTCAGAAACATATAGTTGCCTGCTCTGCTCTTCAGATTTTAAAGTTCACATCGAAAACATGGCTTCTTTCAAGTCTTCCTCTCGGTATTCCTCGTTGGATTCTCGATCTTCAGTGTCTTCTCAATTGTCAGATCCATCATCATCTTCCGAGTTCAAAAACCCTGGCAAGAATCAGGCTTCTTTCAAGCGCCTGAATGGAAGGTCGCCTGATCCTATCTCGGCTGCAGAGAATTCTTCTCGTGTGCTTGCTAAAACGAAATCTTCTGATCTAGCTCCCACTAAGATCAAGAACGAGCAGAATTTGGGTTCTATGGTGAAGAAATTTATGGAGAAGAGATCAAAAATGAAGGCAGGAGCGAATCACACAACTTTGGTTATTCCTACTGACTTTATAGCCGAGGATCTGAAGAAGACGGCAGCAAAAGGTTCAAAGTTTTCAGCTTTCCCCAAGAAATTGTTTCAAAAGGGTTCTCCGGCAACTAATCGAACTGAGACTAAGGCATTGACGGAGGTGAAGGCGAACACAAGGACGTTAGCGATGGTGCTTAGGAGTGAGAGGGAGCTCTTGAACCAGAATAAAGAGTACGAAACAGAAATCGAGGAACTCAAGATGACAGTTGAGGAGAAAAATAGAGAAGTAATACTCCTAGTCCATACTTTCGTCTATTCTCGTTGTTGATTGATTTTATCTTCACTCTTCAGCAATTGATTTTAATTTATTTCCCACGTGTAAGAACTTGATCCATTTGTTTGTCGTGTTGTGTATTTAGATTTTTCAATGCTTCATTCAATCGATCCATTTTACAGATCTAGCGAGTTCATTCTTCAATATGTTACATATGTTATCGAATATTGAATATCATTTCAGTGATTCGCTTTTTTCTCATATACTGAGCTATTTCTTGTTCTTTACATGCAAATGGCAATATCGCTGCCAGAACATCCACTGCCACTTTTGACTGCTGATTTTTTTCTCACTGCATTTTTTTGCGACATACTAGTTTCCCTAAAAAAGTTTCATCTGATATACATTTTATCGCTTTAAATTTCAAAGTACTCTTCTTTTAAATTTCTTCTGATGTGGCAGCACTGAAGGATGCTTATGACAGGGGTCTTGTAAGTCTAGCCTTGTAACACTTCTTGATTACCATTTCTGCGAGTGCAAAGCAAACTAGCCATGAATGTAAAGCATTATTTAAATCAAGTCTTCTAAAATTACAGTCTTTGTTTTTATAAAATGATGCAGCCAAGTAACTACAAAAAACTTAAGGTCAAGATACACGCGTAGACATCATTTCCTGAGGATCTGACGCACAGTTCCAGATACAGAATAGGTTAGATTAGGAAAACTAGGACTTACTGATTTGTAACTTGGAAATCCTTGGGTCAAATATCCTGAAATCCAGTTCCAGTTCTCCAAAGTGTTTAGTACTATCAAGTAAACAAGCAAACTGATTTCTTAGTCATAATAAGGGGTGTGATTGCTCGTCTTCAGATTTCAGAAAACAGATCATGTGAATGACAGTTATATGTTAGCAGCCCTCAAACTGGTGTTAGACACTTATCAGAACAGATTAGAATAAGACTTGATGAAAGAGATAAGAAACAAAACACAGAATAAGCTGATCCTAACAGAAACATAGCAGATTTTGAAACGAAAGGAAAGTGTTGGATATGGAGGTTAGGACCATACATTCTGAACTATGTCGTAGGTCATTGATATGGATTATTAAGAACAGAAAAAAGTAGAAGAAAATTGCACGAATCTACCCAATCCCTTAGAGGGAAACAACTGTAAAAGGTTGAAGAAACATAAGAACAGCTCTTATTCATTAGAAATAGTATGTCTCAACAGTTCCCAAGCATTTCTTATTTATAGAGTGGGGTTTCAGTCCCATAGTTGTCAAGATGCCAAGGCGAACCGAGGCGTTGGAGGCTTGAAGGGGCGCCAGCCTAGGAGGCCAAGGCGTCCAATTTTCCAAAGCGTCACAAGGGCGTCTGGGTGCCACCGCCTAGGCGACACCTTGACAACTATGTTCAGCCCACTACTTGGGTTACAGCCAATAACGTAATAAATCTATAAAGAGAAACTACTTGCAAGCTTAGAAAAATAGAAATGAGAAACTTAGCTAGGAGCTTCTAGAACTAGTCATCAGTTAGGCCTTCTAGTTACAAAATAGAAACTAGGCTACAGAGTACAGACTCATAGAAACTAAGGAAAAAAAAATAGGGAAAGAAGGCTGTAGGCTTCTGGATCTGGCTGTTGCCTGTTGGAATCAGAGAATGGCTTCTAGAAGCAGCCCCACAACTTGCCATTACTCTTTCTCTGTCTAGATGCTGCATTAGGACCTTAAACCACCCATTAGTTAAAATTACAGCACTACTCTGTAAATCATTAACTAAATTGAAATTTTCCTTAAACCATCCATTAGCTGAAACTAAGGCACTATTTCTAAATGCAGATAACCCAATCCTGAACAGTCCATCCAACTCCTGAGTCCTCTCTTTTTCACCTCTTCTCCTCCACCATCTTTGTTCACCAAATCACCAATGTTCAAACACTCGATTCCGCACCTCTGCCCTAGCACTCTCTCTCTTCTGCTACATATACTCCACCATTTTCTCTTTTGTTGCCACAATTTGACTCTCACTTTCTCTCTCTCACTCTCCATGTGAATGAGCCACCATACAAAAGTGTTTTACCATGCTGCCACAAATCGAGAATTGTCTCCTCTTATTCTCTTTTGTGTTTCCTATCGCTCTCCATGTGAGTCACTTTTCCCGGATATAAATGTCATTTAGAAAAAAAAAAGTCAAGGGATATTATCATCATGACAGCAGTGAAAAAGCCATTGAAGATCTGCTTCAATTTGCTTTATTAGTAATATAGATAACAGCATTTGGATTTGTGATTATTGTCCTTTCAATTTGCTCAACATTCGCTATTATTTTTTAGTATTTGTCTTTTATTTGTCAGAGTTGGGGCCTGAGATTTCCCTTGTGCTTTATATTTATTTTTGTACTTCTTCAGGTCGAGAAATTGAAAGATTTATGTTTGAAACAAAGAGAAGAAATAAAATCCTTGAAAAGCGCCATTCTGTTCCCAGATGTTATGAACTCTCAACTTCAGGAGCTTTTAGAGAAGCAGGGATCGGAATTTAAACAGGCAAAGCAGGTCATTCCAACTCTCCAAAGACAGGTGACATCTCTTACAGGCCAGCTCCAGTCCCTTGCTGAGGATCTTGCCGAGGTATCATCTAACTACTTTGTGTTTTCTTCCCAAGTTAACATGCTGGCTGGGAGCCTAAGTCCGCTCCTAGAAAGCTTTAAAGTGATGCTCCTGCATCAGTAAATATTTTAAAACTTCCTGCATGTTGTATGATTTAACATGATGGACCTGATGGTTATATATTATTTTCACACCAAAACAATGTGTAAGATTTTATAATGATCAGAAATTGCACTCGTGTGTATGGAGTAAGACTTTTTAGGAGTTAATCATAAGGTTTCTAGTGCCTAAGGTAGATACCATGTGGGTGGGCCTTATAGATTAGACCATTCAAATGGTGATTGACCATTCAAATGGTGATTTACCATTTAGATGAGCCATTAATTTTACTGAAAGTGCACCAAGAAGAAATAATTTGAACAATTGTAAAAGGAAATTTGTGCAGAAGTGCAAGGTGAGTGACATCCACATCAAATGTACACATCTCTCTTTCTATCGCTACACTGTTTTAGATGGCTAGATTTTAAGACTTGGGACAGTGCATTATGTGCCATGTGATAAAATGTACAATTCATTTGTACCGCCAAAGTATGAGAAATGCTTATCCACATGATTTTGGACTTCGGCTACGTTGAAACCATGCACGGTGTAATGGCATTCATAGATTTTGCAGTTCCAGTCTATAAGAGAGAGGAGGAGAACCATTGGTTCCATGGATTTGTATGTTTTAACCTCATGTAAATGTAGTCATATTCAGCCTTAACTGAGAGCGACCTAAACCTTTTGATGGTTAAAAGTATTCTATCATTTCTAGATGTTTAAATTCACCTAGGTGTACGGTTTTCATTTATCTTTTTTTTTTTCTTTAAAAAGTTATGATTGTCAACAATTTTCAATGTTAGGAAAGTTTAATGTCTGCTTCAATTATCATTGACGTGCCTACATGGACAGGTAAAAGCGGATAAATATGGAAGCTCTCCGAAAACACCTGCATTTGATCAAGATGCTGCTAATTCTTTGGTAAGTTCTATTTTTAAAGTAGAAAAATCAATATCACTACATATATGTTGTTTTATTAGCACATGGCTGCTAAAGCAGGCTGTGTTGGAAATAGAGTTGTTTGCTGTTAGCGTCATCGGTCTGGGCAACAGCTCATAACACTAAGGCTATGAGCTGTGGGCCCTACCTTCCTTGTTATTTCTCCTTTTATTAGCTTAGATTCTCTTTTATTTGATTTAGATTGGTTTCCATGTTTAGTTGGAGTTATTAGGAAACCAGATCAATAGTTGTATTTTCCATATTGCTTTGATTATTGAACAGTATAAACAAAGTGGTACGAGGGAGGAAGGAGATATCGGCTCCTCTCAATTCTTGGAGTCTCTTATTCTCGTTCTCTTCTTCTTCTTCTTCTTCTTCTTCTTCTAGTTTCTCCTTCTCTTCTACTGTTCTCATTCTGGTCAGGTTTTTGGTTTCAAGATTGTTATGGTATCAGAGCTGTTATAAATCCATTCCAACACAGTTTCTACCATCTGCGGTTTTGATAGGTGCTTTCCCTTTCTCCTTCTTCTAAAATTTTTTGGTTGCAGCAACCATATGCTGCCTGGGATGGAAGATTGATCTTCCTTTGATGATATATTGACATATATTGCTGGTTGTTCGTTTCCCTGATTTCGATGGCTTCTGAGAAACATTACAATGCTGATTTCTGTTGTTATATGCTACTGGATTGTTGCTGGACTGTTTTAGTCACATTGCTATTTTATTTTATTTTATTCGGTGTTGGATTATTGATGATGCTAACATACAAACACAACATTGAAGTCCTTTCTGCTGCCCTTTGATTATTGATGGCCTATACAAGTCACATTGCTGCTGTATTTTTGGCTTCGATATACTGGATTGTGCATTGTTGAGACGCCTTTGGTTTCGGATCTCTATTTTTTGATGCTGCTGGTTTGTTGATTGTCGACTGCCATTGGCTGTCTTTCCTTTGATATTACATCAGGTCAAATCTGCCCTATTTTTGACATACTATTGTTTGGTTGTTTAAGCTTGAGTGATTGATTCCTTTTAATGGCTGAATACAAGGAATCAAGTGTACAAACTACATCCATTAAGTTAAAGGGGGTGTCTAATTATCTGTTGTGGGCACAAGCCGTTAAGGCATACATTCATTCTAAGGGAAAATTAAAATATTTGACTGATGACCCTCCGTCTTTGGATCCCGAGGATCCCACTTTTGTGAAAACCTTTGATGATTGGATGCGTGAAAACTCTACCTTACAGACTTGGCTATGGGGTAGTCTTGATCAATCTATTGTTTCCAATGTTATGTTTTATGTAACTGCTAAGGATATTTGGAATGATCTCAAAGAGAGTTATGCATGGGACAAAAATATCTCTCGGATTTATGAACTCTATGAACGAATATTCAATTATTCCTTAGGAGATAAATCATTAAATGCCTACTATAGTGGGTTTAAGGGTCTACTTGAAGAATTGCAGGCTATCCAACCTCTTAGCACTGATCTCACGCAACTCAAGGCCCAACAATTAGAGTTTTATGTTGCAAAATTTCTAGCTGGTTTTCCACCTAAGTACCAAGTCTTCAAGACCCAGTTGTTGTTTAGTGAGAAGATTCCTACCCTCAATGAAACCTTTTTCAGACTACAACGGCTGATTCCCTCAAATAGTTCTACACAGCCACAAGATAATTCAGCCCTATATGCTGGACGGGGAAGAGGATCCACATCTCGAGGTCGTGGTACTGGTTGAGGTCGTGGTTTAGAAAGAATGAGCATTGATAAAGGTACTCAGTTTTGTACTCACTGTGGGAAGACAAATCATAATGTTGATAAGTGTTGGGTGAAAATGGCCGTCTTGAATGGGCTGAGACTTTGGTTAACTCTGCCTCCACTGAAGATGTGTCTTCTCCAGTAGCTGCACCTTCACCTGCCTCGGCTTCCAGCACTACCGTTCCTCTAGCTCAGTTTAATGCATTACTTCGTCGGGTTCAACAGCTTGAGCTACAGTCCTCTCCATCCATCTCTACTCTCGTGTGTCTCGTGTTACATGACTAGTAAGTCTCAAATCTTTTATTCTTTTAAGGAAACTGCTTCCTCTGTGCCTATATTCCTTGCTGATGGCTCTTCTACCCAAGCCACGGGACAAGGCACAATTTCCTTCACTCCATCCTTGACTCTATCATCTGTTCTTTATGTCCCTAAGCTGCCTCTTAACCTTATGTCCATTAGTCAACTTACTAATTCTCTTCAGTGTTTAGTAACCTTCTTTCCTTCTTATTGTGTTTTTCAGGATCTCAGGACCAGGGAGACAACTGGTGGGGGCTTTGAGCGGTCCAGCCTTTATTACCTAAACACCCATGGACCACTTACTACTACTGCTACGACATTTGCTACCTCAACCTCTAAGCAGTGGCATTACCGCCTTGGACATTTACCTCTCTCCCAACTGAAGAAACTAATTCCTGACTGCAAGTCTATTGCACAACTAAATTGTGAAGCTTGCGAGTTAAGAAAACATCACCGCACCATTTTCCCTGCCCGTCTTAACCCTCGTAGCTCTTCTCCTTTTCATTTAGTCCATTCAGATATTTGGGGTCCTTGTCGTGTCCCCAACAAACTTGGTTCCTGTTATTTTGTTACTTTTGTTGATGACTATTCCAGGGTAACCTGGCTCTATTTGCTTAAAGATAGGTCTGACTTTCTTTCCATATTTAAAGGTTTTTGTAAGGAAATTAAGGTTCAATTTAATACAGATATCCGTTTCTTTCAGTCTGATAATGCTTTGGAATATACTCAAACTGCAAATTTTGATTTCTGTTATGACAATGGCATGATACATCATACTAATTGCTCTTGTACCCCTCAACAAAATGGGGTGGTTGAGCCAAAGAATAGATACTTATTGGAAGTTGCTTGTTCATTTATGTTTTACATGAATGTTCCAAAATATTTTTGGTGTGATGCCCTCCTCACTGCTTGTTTTCTTATCAACCGTATGCCCTCTTCTGTCCTTCGTGGCCAAGTTCCCTTCTCTCTAATTTATCCCTCGGCACCTCTCTTTCCCATCACCCCACGTGTTTTTGGGTGTGTATGCTTTGTCCATGTCTTCCATTCTCAACGTGATAAATTGTCTCCCCGGTCCCTAAAATGTATTTTCCTTGGCTATTCTCGAATTCAGAAGGGCTACAGGTGTTATGACGTGGTTACCCATCGCCACTTTGCTAGTGCTAATGTTACCTTTTTTGAGGACATTGCTTACTACCCTTTCCCTACCACTTCCATTTCCCCACCCCCTCCTGCCTCCCCTGTCCCTTTACCCTTGTTAGTCCTTATACTGACCACCCTACCCCATCCCATGAGGACCCTCCTTCCTTCCTCCCTTGCAGGTTTACCAATGGTGGCTTAGGCCTGATCCCACTGTGGATGCTGCTCCACCCACTGATCTGCCTGCTCCTGGTGCTAGGGTCCCTATTGACCTTCCTCTTGCCCTTCTCAAAGGTACGCGTTTCTCTTGTCCTTCGCAAATGTATCCTATTTATAAGTTTGTTATTACCGCCCATCTCCCTTCCCCCTTCCCCCTTCCACAATCTTGTCTTGTCCTTGTCTACTACCTTTGTTCCTAACTCCCATGACCAGGCCTTCCCTCATCCATAGTGGAAGGCGGCTATGGATGCTGAGATGGATGCATTGCTCTCCCGTTGTACTTGGACTCTTGTTGATCTCCCGCCAGAGAAACTGTTGTGTTTTGCCGCTGGGTGTATACTGTTAAACACAAGCCTGATGGCACAATTGACCGGCTTAAGGCTCATTTGGTTGCTAAGGGATTTACACAGACTTATAGAGTTGACTACTTTAAGATCTTTTCTCAAGTTGCTCGTCTCAATTCTGTTCGTGTTATTATCTCCTTGCATGGATTAAAATCTCGGCGAGATCTCGCCATTTTCGGTGGTTTCGACACTAGCCGAGACGAAAATAGGGGCAATAACCATTTTCGTCTCGGCAGTTACATGTTCTCGCCTGTTTTCGCTATTTCTCGCCAGATCTCGCGAGATATTACTTTTTGCTTTTTTTCTTCTTTATAA